>OZ023145.1:6129834-6149103 GCA_963675895.2 Styela plicata | reverse complement strand
CAGTTTACTTTAAATCACTTTTGCTATTTTGCCAAGCCTTTGTTTTTAGTTTGTCAAAAATAATAGTTGTGTACTTTTTCAGACAGAAAGAATCGCAAAATTGAAGAGAAAACTTGAAGACGGGGTTTGTGTTCTTCATGATCACAATGAAAATTTTATCTTATCAAATTGCTTGGGCTTTTTTACATATTTTTGAAATTGCACGTCGGGCTCAAAATCCTTTGTTTTGTAAACTCTATTATCTACATCCCTGAAGGTCGCAGAATTTTTCTATAGCCACTCCTTCGAATAGATCACCCCGAACAAAGCCCTGTACCAGCGACCACTTCTAAACGGCCAGGGTTAGAGTTGTTGGAGAAATACGATTTCTCCGGCTCGGCTTAGACTACCGACCGAATTAATTACAACCTGGTTTGCGTGGACTCACCGCTACCTAAACGCGATATATTTAACCTGCGTTTCTAATATGAAAACCAGAAAACCACTAGGCCATCTCGCCCACAGAAATAACAATGCTAAAAGTTAGTCCTACAGGGACATTCTATGAAACTTTTGTGGGTATTTATTTAGAACAAGACAAAACCAAGCAAAATAATGCAAGATTTCCATTTTACTTGCAACTGAAAAAATGTTATAAATTTATGCCATTTGAATGTAGGTAATGGAATATAAAACATGCCATTATGACCTGAAAGTAGGGCTGCTGTGCGATTTCATTCGATCCGAAGCACAAAATATTCGAATCTATTGTAAATCGACAACGGGAACAAAAACTCAGAAAATACTTGGAGATTTTTTCTATGGTCGGAACATCCCAATACTGCAATCAGTGCAAATGTAATTACCGACCCAAAGTCAAAAACGAATTAGTATTTCGAGATACGCAGAACATGCCTGGTCCCAACCCAGTTTACGCCACCCACACCTTTTGATTTGACTAAAAGTCAAAGTCAAATTTGACCAAAATCGATTGTATTTGTCATTAAAGATGAAAAGTTCCACTTCATTTAGCAAGTTTTTGTTTCTTTGACCGATTCACGATTAATTCGAATAATCTGTGCTTCGAATCACCGAATCTAATTGTCTAATTGCACTCATCTTCACATATTAAAAAGCTTAATCCAAGGAAGGCTTCAAGTAGTTTTTATTCCAACAAGTCAAAGGTCAGGATGATTTGAACCCCTTCTACCGTTTGTTGCAACTTGTTTATTACTCTGATGGAGCGTGTGTTTATAGACGCTCGAAACGTTTGCTAAACAGATATATCGTTTTGTATCACAGTGGAGTCTTATGTTAGTGAAGTGAATAAGAAGGTTGCAGACATAAATTTGCCGTGTATAATTTTCTTTCGTATAAAATCACTCCAATAAAACTGAATTTCAATAACTGGTTCCAGCCCTGGGTGAAGGTAAAACCATTCATGACTTTTTTATGCTTCTCAAGCGGGTACGCGTGAAATACGCTAAGGCAATCAGTAGGTCATACTGCTTTGCTAATCGAAGCTCGATAGTTTTTGTCCAAGGTTCACAAATCTGAGTAAATTTGAAGATTATTTCGCCTGTGTGTGCTCGGTCTGAAATTCTATTTTGCCAAGCATAAGCTACAGATGGCAGCGCGAACCGTCAGTGACCAACGTGTAACATATTTGTCCAATATTTCTGTGGCCCAGAAAGGGAAAAAACATTCAACAAAGTCTCTTAAATTCTATCCACAGTTACGCTGTATGTCTTTTGTCGCAAAGTGCAGTAAAAATTACGCAAAAAGAACAATGATTTTTTTGATTTTTTGTTACAGTGTGCGTTCCTTGTCCGTGCGTTTATGACAGGAAACAACAAACAACAGCCTGGTGTAAACAGCATAACGATTTATATTTCTATACATATTATGAATAAAAATACATTTACAAAAATGACAAGTTTTTCTAAACCTCGTGGAACAGGTAACGTAGCCGTGGACGTATCTTGCAGTTTTTCCAAAATGGATTAGATTGTGTGAATAAAACAAATTTAATAAAATGCCAATTTCGCATTAGCTTTAGAGAAAAATAATGAAGTTGGAAATAGAAAAGGCAGAAATTTTGACTACGACTCGCAAGCACTTTGAGCAACAAATTTTGTGCATTTCTCATCGCTTTGACTCAAAAATTAGTAATTTTCCAACAATTTAGCAGAAAATACGTATAATTGTTCATCGACGATTATTAGTAATTCATGCTTCACGAAGCAAAAACTCACCGAAATAGATTTTTACAGTTCTGGACAGTTTACGAATTTTATCTTTCAGTATACTTAATATACCTCAGTCCACTTAATATATATATATGTTAATATATTCATCAAATATTCTCTAGACAAGAAGTCAAAAAACATAAATAGAATCCACCACCGACCACTAATATGGCAAAGAACTTCATAAAAATCGAAAAAAAGCTGCACTCTAATCTTCCCAGGGCGACGCTAACAACATATAATTTTCTCAATTCCAATCATTTGAACAGTTTGTACAAGGATTGTATTGTGTTACATAAAAAATGTAATTTTGAATTTCTATTTTCTCAAACATGGCCCACTTTCGGATGTCCTTTGAGGCGCGATCCAACAGTGACCCTCATTGTCGACGACGACTATAAGGTATAAGAACTAAATAGAACCAGCAAAAACTTAAAAAGTGTGAAAAATAGTTTGATTTTCAATCAGTCAAACTCGGGTTTCATTCTTCATTGCAATTGTTATCAGATCCAACAGCAATATTATTTTTCTATTGATCCGCGCTATGACGTCACAGAAGAGATATACGAGATCTTGCAGTTTTTAATATACGGAACTGTGTCTGAAGTTTTGTTAATTGAAGTTTTTGACAAATTGATTATTTCTGCTAGTAAATATCCGATTCTAGTTGACTGCAACCGCGCAGTTGTGGCACATGGGCAGATTGTTCTTCCGTACAAACTTTTTTCCTTGCAGATTGATACTGCATCTCTGAAATTGAAAAAATGGGAATAAAGATAATAAAGAGTCATGGGGAGATCATCACCTTTTTTCACGAAATATATTCATGTTAGAGAATAAAAGAAGCACAACCAGTAAAAGCAAACGATCAAACGATGTATTCGACATTGAAATTGACACATCATTCAAATTCGTCGAAAGCCCGCTGAATCATAGCGGGCCACCGAACGGTATATACGGTCTAGCGACCGCGTCCAAACAAATACCATTAAGGGATTATTTAATGGGGGAATACCGCTACCTCAACCCAAATTTAGGAATGGGATTGAAGTTTTCGTAAGATGCTGGATTTTGCTCCGAACTAATAAAACTAAATTGCCAAGGTTCGTATGCCAAAAAGGCCAAATTATTTTTCCTTATTTTGTTTTTCACAACAACAAAAATTGCAAATATTTTATCTTTGATATTTATGTGTCCCCCAGAATGTTAGATCTTCTTCCGCCAGTGCAGTATATAACAAATTAAATGGGATCAGACTCAAACTACATGCTTTGTAATAAAAAAAAGATACTCACCTGACATCTGAAGCAACGGTCGTGCCATCGTCTGGGTCCAACTTTCACCACCTTGTCTCCTGGCCCAATTTCACTTCCACAGGTATCACATGAGGATGAGAACAGATTCTTGTAATCTGGAAAAAATGAGACCAATGACAACGTGAGAGTAGAAACATTTTTGGAATAATTGAAATTTTGACAATATGGGTAAGATTAGAATACTCCATCGTTTATGTTTTCGTTTTAACAATACTTTCAAAAAATTCCTCCCTAATTGGATATTTATTTGAGAAATTTTTGTATCAATTGCTATAGATACGCTGTAGCAAAAAATGCAACAAAATCACTGGTCCCTGACTGTAATTGTACTTGGCGGTATTGAAAAAAATTATAAAATTACTTTTTTTGGTCAAATATGGGGTGCTGATGGAACGTACTGCAGAGGTGCGGTCCACCAGCAGCCCATAATTGGCATAAATCTCATCAACATGGCGTTTTTTTAATTTGGAAATATGCAATTACTGCAGGTGACCATTAAATTCACTGTACTTTTGTTACAGTGTAGAATCATGTTTGTTTTATTTTATATTGATTCCACGAAAATATATTTCTTGGTTATATATTAAAATCTACAACATGCAACATTTTTTAAATTGAATTCCCTTTGTGCAAGGCAATAGAGATCTTGTCTAAAAGAAACCGACTAACGACCACTCAAGGTTTTACGAGACGTATCAACTGAAGATGCAGGAAATACGTTAGGACAATTCTGAATACAATATGATTAGGGCTGGGCAAAACCGAATTCTTTGGGATTCGAATTTGATTCGAATAATTTTTTCGAATCGGATCGATTCACGAATTCAATGTAAATTACTAATATCCCATTTGAACGGTGACAACTTATCTTAATCGTGAATATTAAGAAATTTATAGTTTATTGTGTATTTTCAATTCACACTCCACATGTCTAAAAGCAATAATTTTCATATTTTAACGACGAAATATAATCGATTTTGGTCAAATTTGACCAAAATCGATTACATTTTGTCGTAAAAATGAAAATTCTAGTTCACTCGGTAAGTATTTGTTCCTATAAACGATTCGCAATTGTTTCAAATATATTGTACTTTGAATCGATTCGAATCACCAAATCGAATTGCCCAGCCGTGAATATAACCTGAAGGACACCACCAAGAACATGGGCAATATTTCATCAACGCAACCACGGCGATGTTCCGATCTGATAAGCCCAGCTGGTTGAAGCAAAACGTAATAATTTGCCGACGCTTTGAAATTTCATTCAGAAAATATTCTTCGAATTTCCAAACGTCGGGAAATTATTTCTTTTTGGTTTCACCGGCTGTGCTCATCAGTTCAGAACAGTGAATCTATCTGGTGACAACAATGCGTACGGCGATGTTTATTAAAACGTCTAAATAAATCCTCGCGGGACTATTGCGGTGTTTCACGCAACAGCTGATGCTCCGTTAGCGGTCAATTGAATGTCGCTATTTAAATAGCCAAACACTATCGCCCGACCGGTTAAAATTTAACTGGAAATATGATCCAAGTGCCCAACAAGGTCTAACGAGTTCGGAACCGATCTAAGCTTTTCTTTGACTGACATCTCCAAGTGCCAGTTTTAAAACAGAACATTTCATGCCAATGCAAAGTTCGCCGACCAAAATTCATTAATTATTTTATAACAAAAAACACATGTTATTTTGGCATTCAAAACATTTTTCATATTACAAGGCAAAAATACAAAAGGTTTAATTCGAGACGAATTTTTATTTATATTTTCATAAAAATTATATATTTTCACAGGGAACAAACAGAACCGAACATAAACTTTTTATCCAGCATCTGTTGTTAAGTATGGATCACTGATGAAACACGTCGACAAGTCGCGGTCCATATCTGTGGCCCCATATTGACAATCATAATTTCTGATTAAGAATGTCAGTTTTTGTTCGCTCTAAGAACGGTTGAAGCAGAACCCAAAGGTACCAACCGATGTCAACTCAAGTCGCAGAGAGCGAAGTACAAAGCATAGTGCCGGCAACCGGACTCTGAGTGCAAAAAAGAGCAGAGACGAATGATACCCTATAATAAAGTACAGTGAGTGGTACTTGCTCTGGGCGGTGGTAAGACCATCTCCACTTCTTTAAATGCAGTCATACAGGAAATGAAAAGCGCGGTGTACTATACGAGTGTTGAAGTTTGTCTTGTAAACAGATGATTGGTATTATAAAGAAAATATTTAAATGTTGGGATTTACCTGTGTCGCAGTAGAGTTTTCCCTCTTCCATATAAAATATTCCATCGAGGAAGGGTTGTCCGCATTTGAAACATTTAAAACAATCTAAATGCCATTGGTGGTTGAGCGCGTGGTATACTTGCTGTGTAAGGAGAATCGATAGTGTTAATGTTTTATTTCGTGTAATCTAGCAATCTACAAAATTTATAGGTTCGAGTTCCACATCGAGGTTAGGGCTATTCTAAAGCCCGTACCTGCAGGGCAGGAATTATTTTGGAATGAATTTTGCCCACTTAGATTTAACCTTTCTCACTGTTATCTAGACGTCCATGATTTTACACATGAAAAAAAACGTTTACCCCAACAATAGCTCTGCCGCATCTTGCGCATGGTCTAGCAAAATATTTGTCGTGACAGTCCGCACAATACGGTCGATCTCCTTCCACTATGAATCCTCGGCCCAGTCTTCCCTGGCAGTTTGGTGCGGCACAGTGAAAGCACCGAGGGTGGAAATTCAATCCACTGACTGTTGTGTATTCTTTGCTGGAAAAGTGAGCAGAATTTAATCACTTTTAAATAAAAGGAGAGAATTTTCTTAACAAATCGTCCAAGTAGGCAAGATTTATAGTAGGGATGTATCGGTATCGGCGAGTATCGGGTATTTTGGGGTATCGTTATCTGTTTTGGCCTCAAAACGGCCCATACCATCCATACATAATGACTGTGGTATGGGACGGTTACTTTAGTTTGATCATTTCATGATTTCCCAACACAATTTATTCTATTTTGTAAAATAAATAGTTTTATTAGATTGCCTCGTTTCCTTTTCCTTGACGGAAGATAAAATATTCACTTCTTCTCTGTTTTGCTTGATCGAATCTTAAGTTCGTACATAAGGGGTCTTTCTGATTCATTCACTCCCGCCCCCCCCCCCCCCCCCCTGACCGAAACAAACAGCTAGAGTCACTCACCCTAAAGGTTTCTGACACTCCTGGCACCTGAGCATATCCGGCACGACCCGAATATCTGGAATAACAGCATTGGGCGGCATTGCCTGTGGGTTTCTCCTTGCTTCGAATATGGAAGGAGTCGAATTGGTTACATGAACTGGGTGTTTATCGACAGCACCGAACTTCTTGCCAACTGTGACGAGTCCCCCTTCGGCAGCTAAAAATTAAAAAAAAAACGTAGCGGTTTGAAAATGTAGCGTATCATTTTTCTTATCCTTAGCTAAATTAATGTATGAGCTGTATTATATGTAATGCTTCTAATTATTATAAGGTGATAGGAATTTGCATTTCTTTCATTCTTAACAAAATTAATGTATAAACTGAATAATATGTAAGATTTTTAATTGTTATATTGTTATAGGGATTTTGTTTCCACCCAGGAAAGATACCACATACCACTCAATTTACTCTTTTGGTTTTCCAGTTATTCCGCCGAGGGCAGTGGCGGCAAAATTTAAAAATCTACGGGCATAAAAATGAAAACTATTCAAGTAAAAAATCTTTGCAATTTTTGTGTTGAAATTCCATCGTTCGGATATTTGAACTTTTCCATGAAATATGCAGTAAATGAACAGCGACAAACTAGTTTTGGTTGACAAACAGAAACAGTTTTTATGGTGAAATAAGGGCTTTGTATTAGCCTAGAACTGACAATTGGGATTGTTTACGCTTTTCTAATTGATTTGTTCTCTCTATATTTTATGTGTCTTGACAAAGAATTATTTTTGTTTGTCACGCCCAAAATTTGGCGAAATAACTTGCATACGCGTTTAGCCAAAACATACTCGGTACATTAAATAGCCGACACAGTGCCGTATTAAAATCCACTCTTGTTATTATATTATATTATTCAAATCTTATTAACAAAACCACTCTAGTAGATGCAATCTAATATTTCCCTTCGCTGTTTTAATTTAATTACTGGAAAGGTGTGCATTATGGTTCGTATTTCAAAAAATGCACCAATATTAAATTGAGTTAACACCATCTCACCTTCTTCGCCGATTTCTCTTGGTTTCTCCATTTTCTGTGCCAGAGATACCCAGGCCGGGTCAGCCGCTGTGGGAGTTCCATGTTGTAAGTGTGAATTTCCGCTGGATCTATTAAGAAAAATGCGTGTTATAAACTTTTAATCACTGTTGTGGGCCTTGCTGCGTAGATGTTTTACTGAACATTGAATATTCCTTTTATCAGAAGTCTTAAGTGGATGTCGCCAATGACTTCCTTTTAAAATGAGGTGGTATCATCATATATTGGAATAGCCCACCTTTAAAATATTTTCGATTTTGACCAAATTTAATTGTGCTCTCAGATCTGGGGCTAAATTGGAAGTGCATTGCTGCCAGGGCAATTCGATTCGGTGATTCGAAGCACAATATATTCGAATCAATCGTGATTTGTTCCTAGGAACAAATAATTACTAAACAAACTAGAATTTTCATTTTTGATTTTCGCAATTTGCAAATTTGACCAAAATCGATTATATTTTGTCGTTAAAATATGAAAATTTGTTGCTCGATGCTTAAACATGGACACTATGAAATATAAATTGTTTGATTTTCACAATGAAGACAAGTTGTAATTGTGAAAATGGGATATGTTTATTCACATCGAATTCGTGATTCGATTCGATTCGAAAAAATTATTTAAATCAAATTCGAATTCCAAATGATTCGGTTTTGCCCAGCCTTAGTTGCAGTTGTTTTTATCACTATTAGTAGATTTGGAGCTACAGATTTCCTTATCTAATGTTTAAGGAAAATTGTAATAGGAAACAATTCACTGTTTATATGGAATCAGTAATTAGAACCGATGCAAAGAATCATCCGAGCCAGATTCTAATTCCAAATGATTTGCTTTGTCCACTGCCTTATACTTGTGAGTGTGTTTGCAATACATGGCAAAGAGATACTACAAAATGTAAGAACCAGCAACTACGCTCTAAGGAGAAACATCCTATTGAAAGCTGAACTACTTTAGTAGAGTGCAATGAATGATATCTGCCCTGATATATGGCAAACCACCTTTCCACCTCTTGTTTCCTTTTAATCGCCTCTCACGACAAGTAGGAAATGCGCCAAGGTAATTTTTAACGCCGCACTTTATAGGTGTGCTTAATTAGATTATGGACGTGGCTATATTTGAAGTCCGTTTCCAATGTTTTTTAACGTACTCACATCATAAGACGCAATGATTTTTCAGCATTGACAATCATTTCTTCCACTTGGTGTCGCTGTAAATCCTGTAAACCAATTCCATTTAATCTCACGATGACGTCATTTGCCTTGAGACCTGCTTTCGATGCAGGAGATCCAGGTGTCACCTGTGTGTGAGACATAACCCAGGTGTGAGGAAAATTTGTATCGATAATCTAGTTAGAGAAATATATTTCAAGCATGTTTTGTTAAGCATGAAAAACTGATGAATAGAGCCGCTAAGGCGCGATCTATTAGTATCTCATGCTTGACAAAATGAAATCCCGATTTGGTATGTAAACTTTTTCTGAAATGTTCGCTTCGTTAAAAGTCAAATAGTGTTAATACTCGCTTCAAGTTTATGAAATTGTTTTTCAATATTGATCGAATTCAGGACGATCCCTGTTGATTGTCTTAACCCTCACATTTCATGCATTGAAGATTTGTTATTGTATGAACTTTTTATGGAAGGTTCGCTTCGTCTGAAGTCGAATACTTTTATTCCTCTCTTCAAGTTTAAGAAATTGTTTTTCGATATTATTCTCAGAACGATTTCAATTGATTGGCTTGACCCAGGCAGTTCACGCCTGGACTGTTTGTTATTGTTGTTAGAAATCAGGTATAAGGAAGGTCGGAATGCAGTACCGAATTGGGAACATCTTACGTTCACTGATGTTCTGAAGAGCAACAATTGTAAAACCATAACCAAACTCTGGTATCGTGTGATGAATGATTTTCCCACCCCACCATGGTTTTACACGTGGGAAATACTTTCGTCAATTGCCGCTAAAAAACAAGGCCCGGGAAGGAACCGAATAGGAATGCTCATATCGCGTTTAATTGAAAATGAAATATAATTGTAATCGACCAAAGATAAATTTTAACGCTAATTTTAATGATGAATAAAAATATTAGCGCAAGTAATGCTTGTTGAATTAGGTCTCCTATGACGGACAAAATAAAATTTCACTTAAAATAAAAATTGGACTTCAAATATATTTCCCATTAGTATGTTGCTGGTAATACATTGCTGTTGCTGGTAATATATCTTGTAGCAGTTCTTTGCGATTTATGTGGTGGTTAGTTTATTTCTTATAGGCGCTTCCTCTTACCTCGCTCATAGTGAATTTAAATCAAAAATTAATTTCGAAATGTCTTCTTTTTATTATGCATGGATTTTACAAATTATCTCAAATTATCTCAAATTAACAATAAATTTAACATTAAACTTAATCATTTCTTAATAGCAATACTTACTCGTGATATAATGATAGGTTTATAGACTTCGGCTCCCCCAGAGATCCTAAATCCCCAAGGCGGTCCATCGTTGACGTAAACTTCGTGAGCCATCTCCTGTAATAGTTACGCAAATGTACTACAAAAATATCCCGGGCGGAAAGTTGTTGCTTGAAGGTGTTTTATTAAGCGTGAACTGGTCGGCGCGATCCATCAGTGACTCACTTTCGATAAAAGTAAATTTTCGACTTGGTATGTGTAGTCGTTCTCTTCCCAATTAGACAACCTTCCCATACATCTTTTGTCGGACTTGAGGTAATGATGGATCGCGCCACATCAAGCTGTGGTTCATTTTTGACAAAATAGGTTGATGGATTTTTTTCATATTAACTCATCTGAGAGAATCACCCTGGTCAAAGCCATGTACCGGCAACCACTTATACGCTGACTTTGTTAGTCAGTTATAAACTTTCCAGGCCAGCCGAGCTAACTCAAGGCATTGCACCGTGGGAGGGAAATGGATCAACGAGTCGGACTCGAACCATAGATTTTCAACCCGCAATGCCGACATGATAACCACATAGGTCATTGCGCGCATTGGAACAATTCTGTTATCGATGTGTGAAATCATCTATAGTACAGTAAATCTAATATTGGAAAGTCGCTACAGGCAGTCTTGTCGTTGAACTTCGCTGAACGAACGCTCGAATGACTTTGTCTAGATTGCTAATGAAAACTAAATAATTTGGATATTCGCCATTATTTACAAATGTAATTTTTGGCTAAATACGAATGGTAAAAAAAATTATACTGCTTTTACACTGTTCTTATCTACTCCAGCAAAATGTTTGTTTGATTTTGGTCCCATATCTCTCAAGTCCAAAAACAAAATAAAGGTTAATCGAACACAAACCAGGAGTGATACGGCGTCTCGGTTTATCAGTATTTTATCTTCACCACGTAAAATCTTTTCAAAATGACATTGCCTTAGTATTGTAAAACGAAACCCATAACACAAAACAGTTCTCACCTCAGCACTGTGTCCCTGGTCTAGCGTCGCATTCATCATATGTATGGTTATTTATAACACCTTGACTGCAAAAAATATGAGCTAAGATAACTGTAACGTAAAAGTATTAATTTAATTTTTTGAGATTTTAATATCTATTTCGGTATAGAGAATCTCGCCACTGAGGTGCGCTAATTTGTCTATGGTTCAAAAATTTAATTTCCTTCATAAATGTTGAAAACATAACAACTACTACCACGAATTAAAGTTAATTTCTACCTATTTTTATACATTCGTTCTTGATGTTTATAATAGAGAATCAGTAATATTTTTTCTTCTTTCTGACGCGTTCAATGAGCTCATGGGAATTGATATAGAATGAAAACATAGAAATGCGCTAACATTTCAGAACAACTTGAGAATTGAACAAATCGTAGTAAACATAAAACAATTTTGACTTTTATATTTCGGTGACAGAATCACGATGCACGATGCAAAACGATTGTCTAAGGATGTTTTGTTAAGTATGGAACACTGGTGATTCTACATGTGACTCGTGTATGACTTGCCAAAATCAATTTTCTAATATGCATAGACTAAAGAATTCGATCGACCTGGTTTTCTACAAGTTACTTTACAGATTGCTCAAACAGTTTGAGTGAGTCGTAGAGGGTTTTATTGTCGCCAAGGGCGGATGCCACTCACTACATACTTTATCATGGTGGTTTAGTTATGTATGGGATGTTTTCCACCTAGAGTGCAGTTGCTGGCACTATATCTTGTAGTAGCTCTTTGATATTTGAGTGGCTGTTAGTTGCTCCTTTTAGGTGCTGCTTTCGGCCTTGCTCGGAGCGAACTTCCATATAAAAAGAGGTAACATTGGCTTTTAAAATTAGGACAAAAAATATTTGGACTTTCCCTTTCAAATGCTGTCCTTTTCCAACGAATCAAATCATTTTGAATAGATTCTTTCCAAATATATTTCTATTTTAAAAATCAATGGAAGCATTGAACAGGTGGCCAAGATTATCTTTTCTGTTGGAGGAATACTATTTTTATACTAACGTTAAAATCGAAATTAGTTGGAATTTTGCTCATACCAATCGGAAACCTGCGTGCGAATGCAAGAGCCGAGATTCAGTGAATTCGTGTCTCATGCTTCACAATGAAAAAATACTATTACCGATACTAACTACCATTGCCCAGGACAGATACAACTCACTACACTTTACCATGTCGGATAAGTTTTGTTTGGGATGTTTTTCGTTAAGAGTCCAATGGGTGTTTCTTTGTTCTCTTCGGCACTGTTTTTGTCTTTGCTTTGAGAGAACTTAAATAAAAAAGGATACGACAAATGACCCAACAGTCATCAGTTATAGACGAACAAGCGACTATGACAAACCAATAGAATAGACATTTAATTAAGACTCAATTTGAAATTTCAAAATATCTTAATTTAATTTCCAATTAAACTAAGAAGTTTATCTCTTTTAAAATAAGCAAGGAAACCGCGACTAGGTCTTGCAATTAGTCAGTGAGACATTCTCAACAGAACGTCTCCTAATAATATTTTTTGTTTCTTGGATTTGAACTTCTTCATTAGTATACAATCTCTCGTAATGATTACATTTCGTAAAATTCCAATCTATCAAACCACTAAATAGCTATCGGGTCATGCGTACGTAACAAGCCACAAGTATGGGGACAACAACGTTTACGTAATGATCCCATTTCATCATTGATATAACCCTTACGTTGTAACTATCAGATGGCCAGAAGCCAGATTTCTGGTATTGGCGATTGAAAATAAGTTAAGAAAGGAACAACTAATGCTCTCGCAACTTCCGTCCCTTGAGGCCCCGACCGATCAGAAAACTACTTTGGTCAAGCGTGAGTCACAGATGAACCGCGCCTCGGCGGCGAGATTCATCGATGAATCATCGTTTACCAAACATGCTTTGACTCAATGTTCTGATCGGCAACGCTTGCATAAAACGTAAAAAACGCGCAACCTACGCAAGCGTGTGTTGTGTGTTCACGTACACACCGCAAGCTTTAGGAATGGTGACTGAAGTAGTGTCGCCAATTGAGAATTCAGAAATTTTCGGTGGTGTATTTCAGTCTTCAACTTCATGACGTGATATTATGAGAGGCAAGCGCCAATTTTTTGAACAGTTCATACAATTTTATTGTCAAATAAAGAGAAGATTAGAAATGACGCATATTTTCTAGAAGGAAACCAATTTTGTTGCTCGAAAAAGATGTAAAACTTTCCGAGGTTGTTTGGTCGATATTAAACCACAGAATATTAACCTCATTCAAAGTAGGCAAAAAGCTTCCTTTAATTCTTATACATTTTCGAGGCTTTAAAAATGGGCCCACCCCCCGCCAACACACACGCACCTATCAGTCGTTTGACTACAAATTTCTTTCTACAAATTCCTTTTCCATGTCTCCTTTCCTCTATCTTCGATGATTCAGTAGAATTAGAATTCAACTATCAATTTAAATATCCAAGACACGTACTATGTCATAGCTATGCTCAGTGTTATAAATAGGTGAACGAAAAGTGTCCGGCATTGACGTAATGTGTCAAAGGACGTCGGAAAGATTACCTTTCTTTTGAGCGCGCACCATAAATGGCACGTGATTCGTCGTCGCGTACCATCAATGGTTCGTGCGCAACTACATATGAAGATGAACGGATTTTTGAAAGTTGAATTCGTGGGTGCGTAAGGTCGGTACATTAACGCTTTTAAACGTCCCGAAATCATACGTGATCAAGGGTGGAATATGGTATTAGATACGGATCATCTTTGCCCGGACTTTAAGTAATTTCAAATTTATTTTGAAGTTCATATGAGTTCGATTTTATTTTTTATTTAACCTTGTTGTATACAATCGTTTCCACTACAGGAATCGAAGTTAGGACAAGCCTTTTATTTACGAGGGATACAAGTTGCGAGACAACAAAATAGCCGTGCTGGGTCTTCGTAAAAATATTGCCACAAAATTAGTCAAATAAATATTAATTATCCGCAGCCATACCGCCTATTATGCCACAAGATCTGGCCGCTTCTCCAAAAAGCATCTGTGTTTTTTTTTCCTTGTTCAATAGTATTCATAATATTTTTTGATATGCGTACGCGTGCTTGCTTGCTTATTTGCGTTCCGGGCTGCTCTGTCTTTAGTTCGTTGTGGTTGTTTGAATTCAGAGTGCCGAAATAGGTGTTTATCTGTACCTAGTTCTGAATTCGCGACGAAAATTAGCTAGTAGAAACTAAAAAACATTGAAGTTTTATTTCTATGAGAGGAATCTTTCTGTGTCCATCCATAGGCAGGATCAGTATATTATAAAGAAGAGCTCTCGAATCGAACGTCAATCAGGTAAGTTTGTGGCGCTCAAAATTTTCCCATTTAGGCTGTGCCTAGGCAGTCCACAGCCAGTCGCCCGCCGTGAAGGTCGAGCGTTCTATCCGCCGGTGATGGCATTATCAGAGGTACGACGCGTACTCCGATCGACACTGCAAGGAACCTCACTCTGCTTTTCCACAAAGATTGATTGAAGAATATCACTGATCTACACTGCAAGAATATAACAATGATTTAGCCCAAAGATGGGCTGGGCCAGCACACTAATTGACCATGTTAGGAATTTCACTCTGCACCAAGGACAAAACCGCTCACGACGTTTTATTTATTTATGGAATTAGAAGATCACAAACGATACTGAAAGACTGATAAGTGTAAAAGGAGATTATGTTAAACTATTCTGGTTGAATTTGGACTTGAACCTATGTTAGTGTCATTCACTGTATATTTGTACGATGACAGTTGATGACCGCTTGACTGTTGGAAAGAAGGTGTAGATATAATCTGTTTGATCTAAATTACCTCAATAAGAGAGAAAAAGGAGAAATTAAATTTAACTTGTAATTAATTCAACCTGTTATTTCGGAATGAAAAACTGTATGGCCTCGTTGCAATTCAACTGCATTACACATATCGAATTTTTCAAGTCGCGTGCTCTCGATTTCTACTTTAACCGAAAGTACGATTTTGTTTTGTATTGTTTTCAATTAACGCCCGGTCTAACTTAGCTTTGTATGTTTTGATCGTACAAGAAAACGCCCGACTGAAAAGTCGTGATGCCGTGTTAACGCCCAATGACTGTCATTGTGTGGCCATTTGTTACATTTGTTGTGTTTGGTAAGCGTGAGCGTGTGCGTCTCGGTACGTTACATAAACTTTTCTTTTGGTTTTACCCACCTTCCAGAGTTTCCCATCAATGCGTGTATATTATTTGTGTGTGTTTATGAGTATGGAAGATTTAAAATAAATTGTATTGTATATTGCACGTGTCGTAGGCTAGCGAAAAAATTACCTTGTGTATGTGCTCTCGCATGGGAGAAATTTAGGCGCGCCTCATGATAAGATAAAATTCACTATTCTGCGGTAGAGGAAACCCGAGAATGGGGAGAGAGAGCGGGAGAATTTATTGATTCGTTGACCAGAAAATTGACACAATGGTGGTGGTGCACAACGGTGCATAGTAAAAATATCACAAAAGCACAATATTCCGGTATTGATCTGAAGGGAAAGATATGATCATACGGTCATCAAAGTCAGCTCCCCCCAGGTATCAAGTGCAATTTTGTTGTGCTCAGGATTAACAAATGGACAATATTATAATCTTGAACTAAACATAAGTAAGATGGAAGATTTCCGACAAAATAAAACTTGAAATGGAGAAAAAAAGAATCATTGAAGTTTTGTGCATTTTTCTCTTTCTTCAAAGCATTGTGATAATATAATTTTTATAAATCATATTTATTTCCCAAAAATTAATGACTGCTTTTTCATTAGCCAAATCATAGCAAGGAAGAAAGCAGGTTGAGAAAGTCCTCCAATACGGCTTAATCATTAAGCGAACGACGACCTCTCACGCAGACAGTTCCGAATTGGTGCTGACGGGTTTGGATTAACAGTAACCTATTTTCTTCTGTAAGGTTGGTGGAGCAAGCAGTATTCAGTGCTTACCAAGGCTGGTAGTACGGTACGGTACGAAGTTCGGTACGGTACGATCGAATTTTCCGGTACGATAGTACGGTACGATTCATTTTTCAATTTTCGTACTAGGTACGGTATGGTACGAAGTTCGGTATTTATTTCGTACCATACCGTACTATTTTTCGTACCTTCGCATTACACTTTATTCTTCTCAAATAAATTCAAAAAAATAATTTCATTTAACATATATGCCGTTTCATAACGGGGCGCTGATAATATAAATTGTGTCTATCAAAGAATTTTTAACTAAAGGGCAATTTTAAAATGATTAAAAGCGGCGCAGTCATGGTAATAAAAATGCAACTGTTTCCTTTGAGCTGATTAGATGAGCGATGTCGTATATCGGTTTTACTGCAGTGGCGTAAAACTTTGCGTGGGAATACATATAGACCGCTGATTTATGACGTCTTAATCTGAATGCATTTTTCTATAATAACGAAAGTTGGGATAACCCAATTAAAATCGACAAGATAAGCAGCATTCATAATACTAAAAATCACGGTGTAGTTTCTGAATATATCGTTAGCATCGCCGGTGTGCTTTGACCGGTTTTTATTTAAAATTCACAATGGCGTAGGTAACACTGCCCGAATATACCAACTACAGTGGGGGATCCAGAAAAAAAATCAGGGGGGGGGGTATTTTTTCTAACATGCAAACATAGGCTTTCAAACTTACAAAAAGATTAGAGTGCCGGAGGCGCGCAAAATTTTATTGAGAACGAAACAAAAATACATGTTTTAAGAGTGAAATAAACATTATCAAAAGGAAAATGTACCTGAGCGCCGGAACCCGCTTAAATTTTTCTAAAAATTGAATAAAAATTTTCACTTAAAGGCTAAATACCACGAAAAATACAAATTATTCAAGGTAAAATATTGCGCAACGCAGGCGCGCGAAAATTTTATGCAAATTCAATTAAAAACTCTCTCCCTCTGACCAACTATGCAACTAAGTTAACCAGTAACCACCGCTATTACGTTTTGTTTGTACTCTGACATGCACAAGTATATTATCAGAGCAGAAACATCAGAATATAAAGATATATTTAGGGTGTTTTCAGTTGAGTGTTAGATGATGTAAAAACAGCCAAGTCACGATATAGACAACGAGGCATGTCGGGAATACGTCTGTCTGTTATTAAAAATGAATAGCATTATTTAGTAATGTGAAGAGAACGTAAATTGCACCAGAAATACCAGATGCAAAAATGCACAATGATAATGTTCTTATAACCATGCCTTCGATTGAGACCGCACGAAACCCATGTGTGGGGCACGACGAACATTTATTTGTCGAGAGAGAATTTCTTGTGACGACACAATGCTGCTAATATGCTGAATATTGCTTCACATCAGATTTTTTTCGCGAAAACTGTGCTACCGGTCTACCATTCTCATATTATGCGCAATGTAAACAATGATATTGGGGTGACCGATGCTTAGTTACGCCCATGTTTTACTGTGATGGATTTTAAACCAGATAGCATAAAACTGCATCACTCTGATGTAAGACGTTGGTGACGTTTCTTGCGGTGGCCAGATCTTACAAATAATGCTGATTTGGACATTGGTAGTTGGTACGGTACGAAATTGCTGCCCAGCGAATCGTACCTGTTTTCGCACTAGTACTTACCTAAAGCGACGTGCGCCGACTAAGCGTCTAGCAAACGTCTCTTTACAATTCGTCCTTAAAACAAGAAATTTCACTCCTGTTTAAAAATAAAGGTTGCACGCCTCCAGCGCGGATTTTTATGAATAAAATTTGACGTTAGAATGTTGACAAAAAATTGGTGCCCTTTTCGAAAAAAAATTCTAGATCCGCCACTCGAACTTGTACCGCATGCACTGTACTGTATGTTTGGAGTCCAAGCATCACTAACTTCTTGGGTTCGAATCCCGCGTGGGATGATAGTATGCGAAAAGTCTGCTGGACGCTTCGCCAGTACACGACAGTTCACATAGGAACTTCTCACGATTTCCTTCAACCAGGTGGTGTTTGCACGAGAGTTCGTCGTTCGCCTATGGTCTTCTATCCTACTGTAATCAGTATTCATTATCGTTTGTTGCGTTTTGTGCTATGTGCATGCTCTTTGCTTGAATATCTAATTTGAGTGCTAAAATAAATTGTATTGTACGGCAAACTCTGTTATGTTATATCAAACGAGAAAAAAGATGTCTCAACAAAAAAAAAAGACTCCGCTCAACACTGTGAATAAGTTCTGCATTTACAGTTCAGAGCATTTTTGTAATCGGGATTCCCTCAAATTTGTTTTGTTTTTCTATGACGACTGGATTTATTTAACGACTAGTAGAGATTCAGCTCGAAGTTAGTTACATCCTGCTATAGTCAGAAGGAAATATGTCGGACTCAGACGATGATACTTATGATCCTGAACCGGTCAGTATAGTCTACGGTACAACCATATTTCCGTTTGTTACGGTAACTTTGAACTTGGTGTTTTAACTCGAGCTGCCACGATATTTCTGTTCAATCTTTGTTTGCTTGATCCGTAGACAGGTACAGTAGATTAATCTAGATCAAATTAAATCTACAATATAAATGAGATTCTTTATTTCACATTCTGCCACCAACAATAAACAGAGTGTGTGCATGATAGGCTGATCGATTCTTCAAAACTTACCGGTACCTATATTAACTAATAATTTGTGTGGTGAGCCAATCATGGAATTTCAGCCAAACCTTTATGTTCTATCTTATCTTTTTCAGTCCCGTGTTGCTACAGATGATTTTCTATCAAATCTCCCTGATCAGCAGCAGTTTACTGGGCCAAATAAAATTCAAGAATTGATTGAAGACAATAAGTTCATGCAAAATGCTTTGAGGTAACAGAATGAATTTATGAAATGATTAACCTTAGTGACAAGAATAGAGGTTCCTTTTTGTCTAAAATAATTTTAACAAAAAGAAGCAGCAGTTAATAACCAATGACTTAATCTGTAATGGTTTAGCATATTCAT